>CM032061.1:45027713-45038334 GCA_018831715.1 Matsumurasca onukii
TTTAGAAACACCACATTATTAGGCTGGTCATACTAAAGAAATCTCTAAGGATTAGTATTTTTTTTAACCAAATTGAGGACGTATGAAACGCCTCAGTGAAGGATTAAACATGTATGCAGTTAATAGCGATTCTTCGAAAATGATTAAATGAATAAATTTATTTCAATTATATTTTGTAAACATTTTTACAATATTGTTTCGGCAATAAAGACTACATTCTCCAGTGATAACGAATTAAAGAATCACATAACTATTTATCCTCACTTTTTTTACGAGATAATATTGCTTAGTGATTAAAGCCTCGAGTGAATATTTCATATCATTTAGAGTGACTTTTAAGATTAATAATAGTCATTTTAAATTCTATTTGTAATATTTACAGCTTGTTGATTTAAATTCACTATTTCACAGTCACATGTTTCGGATAAACATTCACATCAAATTACTTACTTTTAAGGCAGAAATATTTGGGCCGGATGGTGTAGTGGTTTAGCATAACCATCCAAACGGCTTGGGATACCCGGTTCAAATCCCAGTTCAGTTGACTATTTGTCTTCAAATTTATTTAGACTATGATAGAGACAGTAGTTTGATGTTTCAAAAGGCATATATTAGGACAGCCTTTTGCACTGAAATCTATAGTATAAGAAGAAATGTGTACCTAGTACTGATTTAGCACTTAAGTCGGTCCCCATATCTTTTTCATGATTGGCCAAAGTTCAAGGTTTCAACGCCTATTTGTGAGTATCATTTGGTTTATAATTCATGTGAGTATCATTTAAGGCTTTAACTATAAATATTTATTGTAATTTTATAGTAGGCCCCACCTTTTGTTCGGCCCTACCTCGGTTCCCAAATCTCAATCAATACTTGAACGTAAGAAGATTCGCCACCATTAAGTCTCGTTATTTAGTTGATAAGAGTGATACAAGTTTCATTCATAAGAAAAATACTTGACAAACCTTGAACAAAATTGAATAATTCTAATAACTTTATCAAGTAGCAATGACCGAAACAACTTTAATACAATCTTCGTCAATTTCGATAATTGACAACTAAGGTCCGATTACATGCTGGTAGTTTGTATATCCATTTCAAACTTACAAGACAACAAATTTTTCTTAGTTACTGTGATTGTTTATACAGTATACAGCATAAATAATGGCAGGAAAATCGAACGTGCGATTACCTATTATTTACTATAAAGCTTAATAAGAACGGCTCATATATAAATAGCATATGGAAATACTTCCTATGGCAATTTAAGTTTATGCACTCTTTTCAAAACTTTCCATACGGATATAGGCTACTATAACATATTTTCATTACGTGGAAATATTTCAGACGATCTATTAAGAATTCAATATATTTTTTAACTTTAAAAATTTGACAAATGCACTTTTTCACAAACATGCGTGAAAATCGTCCTTTACTAATTCTTTTACCACCTAACGATTGAATTGCCAATCGTTTCACACAAACCACCGTTGATGTTCAGGTGCATTGTTTTCATGAGTACAGAAGCGCTTTGTAAGTGATAAACGTAAGACAAAAGGTTTCATTTCACCTTTAACCAATAAACGCTGTCTGGCGATAAAGGTAAAATCCCAAATGTATCAAATTGAAATAAACCGCCCAGGGAAATATAATCTCACTGGTGTATTCTTAAGTTCAAATAATCTTTTAGTTTAAAATGCTTTTGCTCAATTCTTTAGGACCACAATTTCACATGAAATATTGCAACTAGTATCGCACTAAACATGCTAAATTAGAACGTTTTCAAGGCGTTCTTAGTGGTATATAGTCTTTCAAGTTGCTTTTCTTAAAAATATTTAGAGTCACAAAACGTTTAACTGGTTTGATACATCTTTGTGTTTCAATCTTTTACGCCTAATGTATCCGGTATATTTAGATTTATTTTTAGATTAAAAGTGACATTATTTACACTAATTTAATCAGTTAATCTTCTTATAGAACGAGTAAGTCTACAAGATATCACAGTGAGTGTTAGTATTTTATATTATTTTTATTTTATTTCAACTTGTGATATAACCAGCTGCTTGAACTTGTTTTACTTTCATGATCATTGTTTACTGTTTATGTTTGGAGTTGTACACAATTACAATTAGCAATGTCTACTTTTACATTTTATATTATTTTACATTGGCGCTGAGGACGGGATGCAAACCATTCAGAAACGATTTGGAGTCTGCAAACTCGTTGCAACAACCTCACTAAGTGTCTACAGACATTTCTTTTCAGTTACCGGATCACGCCTCACCAGACAACTGGCAAATCCCAGCTGAAATGATGTTCGGTCGTCCTATGAAACAAAGCTATCCCTTCTTAAGCCAGATGTTATTAAATGTGGACGCAGCCTCGTGAGGCAAAAGAGTACCATGATGGAAGACAACTTCGTTGGAGGCTTTCAACCCTGGAGACTTGGTGTGGGTGAAACAGGGTGAAGTGCAGAAGGTACGATCTTGAGAGACATGGCCAAGTAATGTATGACGTGGAAGAAGCGGGTAGAGTTCAGAAGGCACGCCGATACTTTTAAGTGGGAGGAAGAGTGTGATATCATTCCAGCGAACTTGTTTGGGAGTTGTACACAAACAGCTTTAAGCGTCCATTTTTCCAAATTACTCGTATTTTTGATAAATCTGAAAAGCTTGTAAATCTATGTTTGTAATAATAATGTAAAACAATACATGCTTTCTTAATAAAGAAAACAACGAACTCGGGGCCATCTTGTAGTAGCGAAGTTGAGTTCGTTAAGGTGGGACAAAGCGTCACTCCTCAACGTCACTGTAGACCATTGCAGCACGCCGCACGCTTCAAGGAGTGCATTTGCAGGAAGGAGGGACGAAAAATGGGCGGCACTTCCATCCACCAATCACAGCTCACCGTCCGTCCTGATTGCCAGGACTGGATTAACTCCCTCTGTACTGCTGTGATATCCGATAATAAGCTTTATATAGAAGAACGCAAAACCACAAATCGCCTGACATTGGAGATAAATATCGCACGAATGTGGAATCCATTGTCTTGCCAATGACCTGCTGTCAAAATATTGGTCCTATACTGCAGATTTTTTGCTCTAATGCAATATCCTTTACACCACTTTTGAAAATTATTTGAGACAACACTAACTTTGTTATTTACGCATCGTTTAAATAGTTTTAAAGGTTTTGACATAGAGTTTATTTTAATAATTTCGTAATCTAATAATAACAAAATTACGCTAACGGTAAATTTGAAATACACTTTCTTGACGAAGTTGCAATACAGATATTGTGACTTGACTTATAGTATAAAATCATTCCAACATTAACATACGGCCATGTTTCAAAGCATAATGGTAATACTATGTAAAATTAGTAATTATTCTTTGTTTGAAGTTTGTTGACGATGGGAGAATTTCAGAGTTTAAACTATTATTGACATTTTCCATCGTTAGTGAGCAAGCTTATCACGACGTTTCGGGATCTGCATCTTCAGGTGAAAAGTAACCTAAAACATTAGAAACACAGAACATTAGAAAACGAGCTAGTCTAAAGTATATAATCAGCATAAGCTGACCAGTCAAACACAACAAACAACATGTAGCTGTTAGAGTCATTATTATTGTTGGTTAGGGTTGGTTGGAAAACCTCCAACCAACTCAGCTTTCATTTATCAACTAACTTTCGACACAACTAAAACCTAAATATTGCAAAATTATGTTTCTATGCACTAAATTATACATTCTTTAGCTGAACGTATGCCACGTGAAACATGCAGGTTGTCGAAATACTCCGAATAATGCTGAGAGGACAATACGTTACTGAAATATTTGATGGTTGTAACGATAGACACAATATGGTTACTTTGTATAAACTGAAAATACTTGGAAAACTTCACATAAAACTTGTCTATACCTATTAACGTTTAACAATACAGTAATGAATTTACAGTACTAGCAGCACAGGAATTAGTCCATGTCCTCTAACTGTATGCTGTACGATCTCAGGTAAAACAAAAGTTTAAATTGACTAAAACATTCATACTCCCATCATGAAAAATTCATACAAACAACATCAACTCCACCATCGTTTAGACATATCAGACCATCACCTGGGTGGTTCGGAAGTCACGTTAAGCCGTTGGTCCTTGTATTTCCATTGGTCATTGGACTATTAATTAATGACCCGTTCTAAGGAAGAGTCGGCCTTAGTTTGTATCAACTACACCTCATAACTCATTACTACCACTCATCCACTCATCCCCTCACCACATATTTGTAAATGTACTCATGAGAGTGGTCGGCATCTCAAATAGTGATTTAGTGATTTTAGTGACATAAAGTTCTTTCTAAACGTAGAATTGAAATGGGGGTTTAGTTTTCTCTTTAATAAAAGACATCGACTGATCTAATGTCTAGTGGGAGTTAGTTATTTTCTGTTTTACAGCCTGGAAGGGATTTTGTGAACTTGTTTTAGGCAAACTGCAGCCTCGGTTTAACACAAAATAACGAACAATCGCCTTTAATTCTCGTATTTTTATTTCCAACTTCATAGCTATGTGAATCAGCATAGATTTAGTGTACTTAAATCTTCTAAGTAAGGGAGGTTAAAGTGTATGTTGTTGTGATGTTGATGTCTCAAAATGCCTCCCTATAAGCTCTTTATTTGTGATAAATTCTTGTATATTTAGCTTGTAATTTGTCTTTTATATTGAATGTTTAGTCACTTTTAAGATTTTGGTGAATGACTTCTAGAAGCTGAGCATCATCATTTAAAGAGCTTTGTGTGATAAATGCACAATAATTTATTTTAGAAGCGTATACGAAGGATGCGTGGCTATACGAGTATAAGTGGACTTAAGTATACAAGAATTCAGTTGAACATTATTTTCCTGCTCTCATACGTATGCAAGGAACTGTGCTAAAATCTAAGGTATTGTCGCCTTTCAATACAGTGTGCTCGTAAGTACGAGTAAAACCCTATTAAATGCGGTAGCGATCAAACTATTCATGTATATTGTCCGTATTTTAAAATAATTTTTTATTTACGATCCATTTGTGATTCATACTTCGACTCTCCCAACTGTTTTCATAAAAGTTTGGGACTATGTTAGTCGGTGTTATTCATTGTAATAATATGGGTGAGGGTGAGTGGGTTATGTAATAGTTGTGATGTTGCCAGGCTACTACTTTGAATGTTTGATTAAAACTACACTGTATTGTTCACTTACACTACAAACAACAATTGATCGTAAAAAAATATAACTTGATTGAAGAAACTCAATTTTAAAATATTTCTTTAATTTGCCAGTTTTCCGTTCCGTTCCCGAATCCATTCTTTGCAAAATCCCTCCAGTTCCGTTTTGGACCCATAATTCTGCTCCGCTCAGCTCTATTAAATATGTTGAACAAATAAATACTGTAAGAGCTTCATTTATGTACATAATTATATAGTGTGTTTCCAAAGTGTTCAAGCCATTAGGAGTTTTTAAAGGAATACTCAAAATGCTTTTTAGTTACAAGGTAGACGAGTCAACCAGCTGACGACAAAAAGTACTGTAAAATATTGTCTTAGAAGCCTCCTACGTAAAACAAGGCTAAGTAATCCATGATGGACATACAATGCATTTTCTTATTCATCCATCCAAGTCTATAGTTATTAAAAGGTCCACAAATATAGTAGTTATAAAATACCGGTTCTTTTGGGACGATGAAGTGAAAACGAAATCTATTGAAGCCTGACCTCAGAGTTCAATTAAAAATATATTATTGTAATCAACCTATGGATTAAAACTGGTAGTAATCAAAAATGTATGTATTATTTTAAGTGTTAGTGTCAAATTTCTTGTTTGAGGTTTGTTGTTGACGATGGGATAATTTCTATGTTTTAAATAGTATTGTGAACAATTTCCATAGTTGGTGAACAAGAGAAACGTTTCGGGATACGTAATTTTATCCCTTCTTCAATCGAAAAGTAAC
This sequence comes from Matsumurasca onukii, assembly GCA_018831715.1. Lineage (NCBI taxonomy): Eukaryota > Metazoa > Arthropoda > Insecta > Hemiptera > Cicadellidae > Matsumurasca > Matsumurasca onukii. The sequence goes on from CM032061.1 coordinate 45,033,694, forward strand.
CTCAATCAATACTTGAACCGTAAGAAGATTAGCCCCTCATTAAGTCCGGTTGTTTAGTTAATAAAGGATACAAGTTTCATTCATAAGAAAAAAATACTTAACAAACCTTAAATATATCTAATAATTTTATCAATTAGCAATGACCGGAACAAGTTTAAAACCATGTTCACTCAAAATTGGCAATTGACATCTAAACGGGTCCGACATTATAATGTTTATGATAACAGAATAAAATACAAAATGTTTGTATATCCATTTCCAAACTTACAAGACAACAAATCTTTATTAGTTATAGTGATTATTTATGTAGAGTATACAGCAAAAATAGCTTGGGAAAATCGAACGTGTGATCATCCATTATTTACTATTATAAGCTTATTTATTTGTAGTCATTTTTACAACAAAATTGTGTTGACTACTACCACTGGTAAGACAAGGTCCACCTTGTAACTATGTAATTTAAAACTATAATAATTTTATACTAAATAGAGGTATTCATAAATCTGTGTAAAGGATGATTTATTAGGTAGTTTTCAGTTTTTTCTAAATAAAAACAAAGTCGTTGGTCGATCTAATATCTATTGGGAGTTTCCATAATTTTACCAGCCTGAAGTGGAAGTTTGTTAAAACATTTCAAGGCGATGGGATTCAAATTTAACATATTCCTATTGTGAATTTCGTAGTTATGAGAAGGGGCAAACATTGAAATTTGGAAACAAAAAAATTAGAGTTTCAAATATGAAAAGGGAAGTAACGGTCAAAATACCCAAAGAGACAAAAGCATCACGACCGGTCTATCAGGCCGATTTTCTTCATTTTTTAATAAAGGTATTTATGCATATATTTATCATCAAACATCAAAAACTTTCGCGCCGAGTTATACTCAAAATGGGTTTCCCCATGTTTTCTTAGCTTTGTCTATCATATCTCAGGTTCTACGCTAGTTGACTTAAATTGTTGGTTTAAGAACACTTAGTGAATCATGCTCTTTCATTAGAATATCATTCGACGTATTTAGTTAGCTATAAGAGGAGTTATGCGTAGACAAACATTTTGGCACTGTTAAAATTTAAATTTGCTTGAGATAGAACATAATTATGGGCAAAGTATTAAAATGCCCAGCTGCGGTAAATGTAAACATCAACAAATAATAACAATAACAGTGTATAAGTTTCAACTCTCTAGGAAATACCCTAACTGAAAAAGTATAGTCTTGCTTGAAGTGAATACCCAAGCGAATGGAAGTTGAAGTCTGGGGCAAAGCCCCATGAGCTGGTCAATTATAATACGGAGTTTACAGTATTTCCATGAGACATTCGCCGCTGGCCACCTTCTAAGAAATGTCCAATAAGAAAAGCTTATTATTTTGTCTTTTCGTGTTTAACTGATACATTAGCTTTCATAGTGTTAAATCGGCAAGCCCTGACAATCCTTTCAAATCTTTCAAAACCTTTACCTAGCGTCACCGAATTAGTCACATTACAAAGTGGCGACTGTGGGGATCGAACCCGCGCCACCGGAGTGATGAGCTCCAGAGTCGCGCGCGATACCAATCCGCCACGGATCCGCTCTCGACCGATGATGGAACGGTCGTACTGACTGCCATTAGATTTTCATAAATTCTTTTACTATATAGATGATAAGTTATCGTACTTTGATTCAGCTGTTCTGTATAAGCTTTTTTGTAAAGAACTTATTTTTTTTTTTTAAGTCATAAAACAATTATGGAAATTGTGTTGACTAGTGAAATGAAATGAACATGATTTATTAGTATGGAATGGATGGGTGAATAACAAGCAGTGACAAATTATGAAAAGTAAGGAAGCCACTGGTAAAATTTATATTTATCATATAAAAAGCTGTTTAAGAACTTTGTGCCTGTACATTATTAAAACTAGAAAAATGAAACAATACAATAAAATTATTTAATTTATATATTGATGATAAAATAACAAAAATAGAACTATACCTTTCATGTCCTTTTATGTATGTTCCATAAATTCTCCTACTGAGTAAGGAGCCAGTTGCAATAAATAATGTCTTAATTTCTTTTGAATAAAGCTGAATCCGGCAAAGGTCTTTTTTTCTCTTGGAAGTTTATTTAAAATTTGATGCCTGGTTGTATTAGTAATATTTCGAATATTGCAATCTGTGGCTTTTTTCTGTACAATACATTTGATTTTGTATTGTGACAGTAACATTATAACCTTGGACTAAGTCACATTTGCAACACAGTATGAAATTGTTTCAAATATATATAAGTGAAGGCAATGTAAATATACTCAAATTTTGGAATTTCTTTGCATGTAACCCTTGAGGTTAGATTGCAAATTATACAATTGCTGTTTTGTAGAATAAATGCTCTTAACAACCTTCTTTGAGCACAGTTACCCCAAAATATAATTCCATAAGACAAATGAGGTTGTATGGTTCCACAGTAAACAACCATAGGAGTATCTATGGAACGAAATCTTTCATTGCCTTAAGAAAACTCAGAAAGAAATATTTTTACAAACATGATCAACATGAGTCCCAAGATAAGGATTTATCTATATAAAGTCCTAAAAATTTGGTGTGATCCATTTCTTTTATCAGTTGATCCCCTACTGCTACTGATGCACCACTATTATGGGTTGAATTTAAATTAAAGTTTATGCATGTTGTCTTTTCTAGATTAGTTTTAAGATTAAGGTTTTCAAAATGTGGATACATGCGTTTACATTTTTCAAAGCAAGAAATTTCAAGACAGGATTGATTTGCAGCTAAAACTCAACGTTATCGTCAACATATTGAACTATACTTATCGAATCGTTAAGGCTATATTTACAGTTGTTAATATACAAATTGAACAACATGGGCCCTAAAATCGATCCTTGAGGAACACCAAACTTTATATGTAGAGGTTCGAGGTAAAAGGTAAATGGTTTGTCTTGTTTAACGAGGCGAAGTTAGGACTACAAAGTCCCTCTACCACTCAACCTCGACCTTTACCTAGCGTCACCGTATAAGTCACATAACAAATGTACGTGGTGACTGCGGGATCGAACCCGCGCCACCGGGTGATGAGCTCCGGAGTCGCGTGCGATATAATCCGCCACGGATCCGCTGAGGTACGACATAATTAAATAAATGTTAGTTTGTGTCATATCTGGATTACTAAAGGATATTTCCCAATTGTTTCCTTTTGCGAATTACTATAGACAATTTAAGCTCATCACAAATGATTATAATAAATCTTTCATGTTGGGCTACAGAAAATACCCTTGTATATTTTAGACTGTATGACTTGTATACTAAACTTTAAAATTGTATGCGTAAGAATTTAAGAAAACTCTTATTCACGTTTTAAGATGGTTAAGTCAAAGACAGCAAGTACAAAATTAATTATGAGTGCTTTAAAGGTTATCTGACTTAATTAATCCAAATGGTGGAGTACCTCGAAAATGTCGGCCCTGAAATTTGTTTACGTTAGTCAATTAAAGTTCACAAACTTATTAAATAAGACAATATTTTTGAACAAATGCATCATATTATGCACTTTGCTGCATTTTCTTTGACGTTACGACTCTTTGTTTTACAGAAGCCATAAGTAGCTAGCAATTAAACATGGTACCTGATTATAAAAATAACCATATTCATTAACTGCACGTAAAGATAATTACAAATTTACTAAACTCTGGCGTATTTTACTTCAAAAACGTATACTAGATTATTTACTTTTTGACTGTAACCACAGTCCTATGTTTTCTATTGCGAAACACGTTTTGCAACTCTAGTTTATTTGTTTGGGTAATTCCGGGTGTCCATGTACAAATAAAACATTCTTAAACAATTTATTTTGTATGTACGTTTTTGAGTTTTAAATTTGAATTTTTTAAACGACCCCATTTTGAAAACATGGTGATATTGGAATACTGTTGATATTCTACAAAATAACACTATTGTTTACACCATCATATAAAATGTCAAAAACATTGGTCAAATAGTTCAGAATATAAAAAAACTATTTACTGAAAAACGCAAAGGGCATTTGCCGGCCAAACGAATAAACGTTACTTATGTAATTCAGCATTTCCAATAATTTTGACTCAAGGAACAACACCTTGAATTTATACTAGTAGTTAAGGGACATCTTATATATGGTCAAGTCAAATCATTTTATTGAAATTCTCGTAAAATATATAAATACATGGGCACACGTCAAACTTATAGAACAACTAATGAAAAGGTAGTACAGTATTAATTCATCTAGTCTACTTAATTTTGACTTTATAAAAGGCATGGTCTAGCAGAACCTATTTTAGTCGCCTTTTAGCGAACGAGTTGTTGTCGCGTTGTTATTTCAGCATTCATCGAATATACATTTTAAACAAAATAACAGTTGCTAATAAGAAAAATGTAACAAAGAGCAATATCAGACCAAGTATCGAAACCCTGAAGTGAGAAACAGAATTTAAATTCTAAATTCGCCTAAAAGACATGTTTTCATTTGTTTCATTGTTTCATAGTAACTCCTTAGAGGCAACATTTGGTATTTCTTAAATGTTGTGGAACCCATTATTAGTTTATGTACAGGTAATTCAATTCCATGTACGTGATTCAATTTCGCCCACTAACAACTAATCATTTTGAGATAACAAC